>CM069074.1:37008015-37028015 GCA_035220775.1 Malus fusca | reverse complement strand
TCAATGATATGCAAAATGAAGGGAGTTGCATTCTATGGTTGAGGAACCTTGCACGTTTATATATGCTTTCACATTTTTTAAGACTTGTACATTAATGATTAGGAATTTATTTATTTTGAACTCTCTTAAAAATACTATTCATGAGGGTTTGTATGGTTTTAAAAACTCAAACAATGATGGACCCATACTCATAGTGTAGAGGATGCGATCATGAGCCTTTGCATATTTTATCACATTTTTTCGCACTTGGAAATTAATTATTATAATTTTTTTAATGTGTCTGGTATTTTTAAATTACTTGAAACTTTTATTTTTAATGTGGTTTTATAATTTTTTTAGTCTCACTCTTTAGTATACTATAAAAATAAATAAGTAAGTAAAACTTAAATTCTTTAAATTTATGTAGAATAATCATGTGACATCCCGTCCCAAAATTTATTGTATTTTATTCTCAGTAGTAGTGAAATTATCAAAATACCCCTAAGATGCCACGTAGGCCTTCCATGTGGACCTCAAATTTTCCTTTCACTTTTCCACTTTTATTTTACTACTTCCAAATAGTACTCATTTTTACAAACACGTGGCCATAGACGGAACACAATTTTAGTTATAACGAACCAGTTATGTTCGAAATTATGTAAAACTACCAGGACAATTTTAAAACTTCAATTGTGACCTTGTGTAGTGTTCATCACTTCCTTGTTCTGATGGGAGACTGATTTTGTGCAGTACACTCGTGTGTAGGGGTGGGCGCGGTGCGGTTTGGTGTGGTTTTGAGTGAAACCGCAACCGAAACTTTTTGCGGTGCGGTTCAGTGCGGTTTTGAAGCAAAAACCGAAATGAAACCAAACCGCTTGGTTCGGTTCGGTGCGGTTTCAAACGGTTTCGGTTTAGTTTTGAGAAAAAAATGTACAATTTAAAATATACACCTATTTACGCATAAGACGGTCTTATTTTCCTCATATATTAATTAATGAACATGCACCAAAAACAGCAACAACAATGCAGCAAAACTACAGCAAAAAATAGTGGCAAAACTGCAAAAAAAAAAAAAAATGCAGCAAAAAAATAACACAAAGACAGAGAACTTCAAAGCATATTTCTCTACTTAAGGTTACAGCCTAATACCAACATGGAAAAATGATCCAACATAAATAGAGGTAAGAAATTCACATAGCTATAGGAAAACCTATGCAAAGCAGAGATCTTCTAAATAAGACTCATCGATGCAATCCCCCAATAGTGCAATCCTAGCACTGATTCAACCAGCAACTATTTCACTAAAGCCTCTAACGTCATTATAAGCCTCTACTGCCAATGTCTTGGTCAGAATCATCGTTCTTTGAAAACCTCATGGCTAAAAGATTCCAGCCAATCTGAATTTTCCCAGACTGTGACTACCCAAGTTACTCATAGAGTAATCCAAATAAAACTTCTAGAACTTACCTCTTCATTAACCAATCTCACTCCAGTTTCAACAATATAAACTAAATCAGGATTTTGAGCAGCAATAAGCTTTCTTATACCATCAGCTTAGGGTAGAAATAAGACCCCTAACATTCAAACAAGCAAACTGGACTATGGAAAAGGAGATGGAACTTGGACCTGACCAACGAATAGTGGTGTAAAATTGGACATGACTAGTGTAGTTGAACTAATTAAAACATAACATTCAATATGGTGCGGTTTCGGTTTCGGTGCGGTTTTAAAAACCCAAAACCGAAACCAAACCGTTTTCTTTGTTGCGATTCTGTTTTGAAACCGCAACCGTTTCAAAACCACAAAACCACACTGTTAGGCGTGGTTCGATTCGATTCGTGTTTCAGTTTTCGGTTCTAAGTGCCCACCCCTACCCATGTGAATCTTACCCTTAATATTTTGATAATATATTATGGCAAATAGATATTAAAATAATGGTTTATTTGGGTTTTGAACACCTCACTTTTTAAACCCCATCTGGCACCATCATTTTCCCTCACTGTAGCCGACTCTCCCTCTCCCACGTCCTCACTCTCTCTCTCTCTCTCTCTCTCTCTACCCACTCAACTTTTCCTTCATTATTTTCATAACTCTCCCTCTCTCTCTCTAAAACTCTCTTTCTCTCTCGAACTCACTCTATCTAGCACCGAGAGAAGAAAGCTCTCACTCTCCCACTTACCTTCACAAATTAACCCCAACCTTAGCATATTAGAAGTTTGTGGGATGCAAAGATCACAATGGTGGTCTTACATGGGGGATGGGTGCAGTGTGGACTTCGGCACCATTAATGCCCGAGAGTTTGAAGCTCTCAAACTCAAACCCAGGTGAGGTCTCTACCTACTTTTGAATTTATGGGTTTTAATCTCACTATGTTGCACTCTATGATGCTAATTTTGTGTTGAAACTCGAGGGTTTCAAGCTTTGCAACTTGTGCACATACGAATCCCAGCCCCGACAACAAATTCTAGCAATGCCGTCGAGTTTGGAGTCAGATGGTCTTAGTTATGCATCCATTCTCTCTTTCTCTCTTGTTTCTGGGATGATTGGATGAGGGTTTTGAACTATTATGTCATGTGCAGTTTAGGCTCATGCAAGCGAGGAGCATTGTTGTCGTGTGCAGTTTAGGCTCGTGCAGGCAAGGAACATTATTGTATATGTAGTTTAAGTTTGTGCAGGCGAGGAGCATTGTTTGTTTGGTGTAAGGGTAGTAACCCTTCAAGAATCTGTCGTTGATGGGGCCGATCTCTAAGCCGTCTTCTACCATGATTAAGTAGGTGTCGTTGGTGTAGACCTCTTGTATTACGTAAGGTCCATCCCACTTTGATGTGAACTTGCTTTTTGTCTTGTGAGTTGTGATGATAGGCTTTCGTAATGCCAAGACAAGATCTCTAGTTTGGAAAGACCTTGGGCTGCCCTTCTTGTTGAATGCCTTAGATAGCCGTGCTTGGTAGCATTCCAAGTGTTTTTTAGCTTTGAGACTCCTTTCGTCGAGTGCTTCCAACTCTAGAAGTCATAGCTTTGCATTCTCCTCTTTAGTCAAGCCTTCTTGTATAGCCATCCTTAGTGAGGGGATTTGACTTTCGAGTGGTAGAACAACTTCCACGCCATATATGACAGAATAAGGCGTAGCTTGGGTACGAGTTCTATGTGTTGACCTATATGCCCAAAGCGCTTCGCTTATTCTTTCATGCTAGTCTCTCTTTGTTTGGCCGATCACCTTCTTCAAGAGGTTGCATAGCATTTTGTTGAATGCTTCCGCAAGACCGTTGGCCGGAGCATGATACATGGAAGACTTGTACTACTTGAACTTGTATTTCTCGCATAGCTCGTCCATGAGTCGATTGGAGAACTGTTTTCCGTTGTCAGTGATGATGTAACGAGGCACACCATATGAGTGGATGATATGCTCCTTGATGAAACAGACAACAGTTTCCTTGTTGACTTCCCTTAGGGGTATGGCTTCAGCCCACTTGGAGAAGTAATCTGTTGCAGCTAGGATGTAAGCTTCTCCTACAGATGACTTTGGTGTGATTGGTCCTACAACGTCCAATCTCCATGAATCAAACAGCCATGAAGCGACTGTAGGGTGTAATGGTTTAGGCGGTTGATGTATGAAGTTGGTGTGGAATTGGCAGGATTGGAACCTTTTGGCGTACTCCAAGCAATCCTTCACCATGCTTGGCCAGTAGTAACCCATTCTATTGAGTTGTAAGTGTAGTTTTGGTCCAGACTGATGCACTCCACATATGCCTGAGTGTGCTTTTTCCATAGCTTGATTGGCTTTTTCCTCACCTAGGCATCTTAGAAGTACTCCTTCAAAAAAGTGTCGGTTAAGTGTTCCTTTATAGTAAAGGAAGCGAGGTACTCGTCGATGTATTTTAGAGTTGTGTCTAGGATCGTCTGGAAGCTTTCCATGCTCTAAGTAGTCGATCAGCAGTTGTCTCCACTCTTCAGTTTTGACTGGAAGTACTGAGATGACGTTTAAGTCATCTAGTAGCATTTCAGTGATTAATGGGATCGTCCATCTTCGGCAAACTGGCACATCTGCAGCTTCGTCTTCTCATAGTGCTGATGTGAAATTAAACTAGCACACAAATTAGACCCTATTTTTGACAATTGTTGTATAGATAAATAGGGATCGTTCTAGGCCGGGGATTAGGAGGGATTGCTAATCGACTCAAATTAGATTCAATTACACTTAACTAGGCTTAAAAACACTAAACTAGACTCTTATGACTCAAAACTGACTCAAACTACTCAAAATAGCACAAAACAAGCAAATTGACTCAAAACTAACACTAAAGATGACTTTGGACGAATTTTAAACTAGAAAGACTCACAACTATGAAAAAGACACCAATTGGATAGATTCTAACCTAGAAACACGAAATAAAAAGGGGGGGTTGGTTTTTGGACGAATTTAAGACTTAAAATAAATACTTGCAGACACAAACTAAAGCTAATACAAAATTGGATGTTTTTAAGAGGTGAATGGCTAGCTAGAGGGTCCTTCTCCACACATGACACATACGCATACGAATCGATTTCCAGTTACTCTTTCTATAAACCATGAATGACAACACCCCAGATTAATAGTGAGCAACACTAATTAACCCTCAGATTTTCCTAAGTTCATTGAATCGGAATCAGCGTTGCAACCAAATTCTTCTTATCAAGTTCCCTACACGAACAGCATGATAGAGATACATATCAAAGATCATTAAGTTATATGAAAATCATAAGCATTGACAAGGCATTCGTAACTATGAACATCATGATACTCCTGCCAGGAATTTACATAACACGGTCATGACCAGTGACCTCCAATACTTTTAAATATAAGTTCATAACTATTAGGTGAAACTCCCTTATATTTTAGCATCAAATTCATGCATGCAAACAAAGTATGCATCCTTAATCAACATACAAGAACAAGTTCTGAATTAAACAGTTAAGCAAATTGCATTCACGATTCATGAAATTATAACTGGATGTAATCAATTCATATGCAATATATGTTCATGGCTTCGAATTCTACTCTAGCCAAAACGAGTTTAGTTCCTCATGTTCGCATTTAAACAAAGATAACTTAAATTAAACATTGAAAATAAAAGATAGAAAACACCTAAGAACGCTCCAGCAATCCAATCTTGAATGGCAGAGCACGGCAAAGGGTTTCCTCTCCTTTCTCCTTGCAAAGCTGCGGCACAAAAGGGATTTCTGAGTATGATGGATGTATGGTGCGAATTTGTGGTGAAAGATGGGTGGTTTATGACTTATGCAGCACTATGTATTTATAGGGAGAGGGAAGGCACGGCAAAGGGCTGAATTAGGACTCCAAATTAGCAAAGAACAAGGACAATTCTCATCAGATTCCATGGAGGAAAAGGAGTAGTCCTTGCATCAGGAAATATAGCTTCTAGAAGGGCTAGGTGCGGCACTAATTTAGGGATAGGGTCTTGGCTTCTAGAAACCTGATTTGTAGGTGTCCTAATCTGAAAATAAGTCCCCCTTGTAGTTGGAATTAAGGTAGAATAGGATTAGGATAAGGTTAGGATAACATAAGATAAGATAAGATAAGGTTAGTTTGGATAAGATAAGGTTGGATAATGTTTTAGATAATGTTCCTTCTTTTTAGCTGATTCCTTATCTTCTTTATCTTGACTTTATTTTCTTCATCTGTTCAGCACATTCCTAGCCTCTTGAACTTCAAAAACGTCCATCCACCTTGCTCCATTCATATGCTATCCATTCTTGGCCCAAAACTGCTCCAAAATTCTCTAAATTGCACTTTCTTGCCAACTTTGTCATTTGGACCTACAAACACACAAAAATAGCTTAAAACACTCTAATAAGTAGAAACTGGCTATGAAAATGCAAGAAAACAAGCTAACTAATTCGCATAAATATGCTCCTATCAAATTCCCCCACACTTAGCTTTTGCTAGTCCTCGAGCAAAACAAAACAATCAAAACATAACCTAGACATTCCAACGTTTGCCGCAGGGATTTCCAATGAAACATGACATGTTAAAAATCACTACTCCCACAGATTTTAGTTATCCTTACCCTCGAGCACACACTTAATCGCAGTCACCACTCACTAGCTCGTATTTAATCAATTAAAACAATGTTTTGAATGTAGTAACGTGCCTTAGAGAATTCCCTCAATTCCTCACCGGATATACTCTCTATTTTCACACAGACTTTCTGACTACACTCCCTAAACTAGGTATATGTGAGAAGATTGATGCAAACATGTAGACTAGCACTTACATATGTTATAATCAAAGAAGGCAGTTTCTGGAATTATTAATATGACATGTATATGATCTCATGAACGGAATGCCACTACTTAGAAGCGAGAACCATGGATTCCATATGCTCGTACCAATTTCAAACTCCACAGATTGAAACACATAACAACCAAGATACAAGTCAAGGGGTTGTAATGGGGATAATGGTAATGGCTAACAAAGAATGGTTAAGGATAAACAAAGGTTCTTAAAGAAATAGTAAGCAAAGTAATGAAATCAAAACTTAGAATTCAACTTCTGAATGCAGCAACTAACTTTAAAGACAAGGGGAAGATTCACACAACACTTAGGGCCAGCTTCAAACTTTTGGACCCTTCTTCAACAACCAATACTTGTGAGTTCATTCTCACTTATTTAGAACTCTTTTTCTTCTTATTTTTTTTCTTTCTTTCTTTTTCACCTTTTTTTTTATTTTTTTTTCTTTTTCGTTGGAAATAACCTTCCCCCACACTTATTTTCTGCAAAATGTTGATCAAAAGGAAATAGGCTAATTAAGGCTCAAATGGGTTAAACCTACAATACATATGCAAGGCATTAAGGCTTTTTGGCTCTGGTTTAACTAAACAACTTCATCTTGTTATATGTTATGCACTCAATTTTAAGTTTTGAATGAAACGGGCATGAGTTCTAGTATTTGGAACTAAAATGATGAAAACGCATTCTAAGTAGCAACCAAGCAAAGAAATAATGAGATCATGCAACGACTTTAGAAAACAAAAATTCACAGATTAATAACTCTCCAAACAAGGAATAGGCTCAAGTCTCTCAGGGTTGTAGCATTAGTTTGAGTTCCTTCCTTCAAGCATGTTACAAAAACTGATTTTTTTTTTCTTTGTGATTACATGTGAATTCGTTAATGACAACTGTGGAGCCAAAAATAATCACAAGGCGACACGTGGATTTTGGATAAAAGAGGACAAAAATACCCTTGAGGCATATCGGGATTCCTACGCGGGAGCAGCGGGCAATCATCCCTCAACCAAGTCAAAAGTGCCCAAAATAGGTAACCAATTCAAAGATATTCTCATCCATCCTCATCCTATATTTTCCACAAGGTAATCATTCCATAACTTACAAAATATTCCACATAAATCACATAACCCCCAAAATATTTATTCCAAAAATGTCTTGATTAACCAATTAATGGATTAATTGCCTTATTAATCCATTAAATCACACATTAAACCATAAGTTACACCCTAAAAAACATCCAAGGGCCAGCCACCTTTTCTCCAAAGGGGACGGGCCACCCTCTCCTATAAAAACCCCATTTTCTTCTCCAAAATTCACTTCCAACACTCTGGAAAAACTCCAAAAACTCTCTAAACACTTTTCTCTCTAAATTCTAACTTTGGCATCGGAGGTTCTTCGGCCAAAGCCCCCCCATTCATCGTGGGCGCGTGAGGCTCTTGGCCTTGACCCTAAGGTGTTGATTGTTTTGTAGGTGCAATTTTGTCCAAGAAGAAGGAGGAAGAAATTTGCATCCACAAATTGGTGCTTTCATTGAGAGTAGAAATCCACACTCGTAGAAGATGCTCGCATAAAAAAGGTTTTTCTCTATTTTCTAGTCTACTTGTATTTTTTTCGTACGTTCTTATTATTAGAATTTTTTATTTGCAAACATTCTTTGATAAAACATAAAAGAAGAATACAATGGCTAGAAATTTAGAAAATTCCACGAGTGAAAATTCCAATATCCAAGGAATGGGACCACGGCGATCCACGAGGCTAAATGCAACAATAAGTGGAGTGGCACCACCACCATAAGTTTCCACCACGGTAGCCACCCGTGGCGAGGTCCATGGTGCCTTCACCACGGCCCGAGTCGTGCCATCCAATGCGGCTCACGGTACTAAAGCCACAGTCCAAGCTTCACTCTCGCATGCATCACGCACCGAGCAGCCCACTCTCTTGGCCCAGCTTGCTCCCACCAAGCATCCAGCTCTAGCCGAGCAGCCCACTCTCGTGGCCCAGCCTGCTTCCGCCGAGCAGCCCACTTATGTGGCCCAGCCTGCTCCAGCGGAGCAGTCCACTCCTATGGCCCAGCCTGCTCCCACCGAGCAGCCCACTTCTGTGGCCAGCCTGCTCCAGTCGAGCAGCCCACTCCCTTGGCCCAGCCTGTTATCGCTGAGCAGCCCACTATCATGGCCCAACCTGCTTCCACGACCCAGTTTGCTCCCGTGGCCTTCCAAGTAGCCCAAATCGGTCCAAGATTTGTTCAACCATCCTGACTCCAAATTTCCAGACCAATGATCAAATCGGGAGCATTTTCACCACATTTTTCTACGAATTTGACATTTCCCAACTCAAACCTCGCGCTCGGAGTCTACCACATTTCCACTACTCAAGGAGAAACATTCCTTCCAAGCTCTTCCAACCCAAATGAAGAACAACACTTGTCTCGACAAGTCGTAGAGTTGACGAGCGCCCTCGCATAGCAGACAGCCTTGGTGAACCAGCTCTTGCAGCGCACTGAGATGCAACGTGCCCCAGATGAGGTGTCCCGAAATAGGACAAGGGCAGACAAAGAACCTCTCCAGCAGCCACTCGACCAGCCACGAACCGAGCGTTCATGCAGTGTACACTCCTAATTGGGCCCCCGACATAGCGTATACTCCCGTCTTAGAGCGCAGAGGAGCGTGCACTCTTGATTAAGCCCACAGACGAGCATACATTCACGGTTGGGGTCACACTCTGATAGTCAAGATGAGCAACCTTCCAGGCAAAGTGTTCATTCGCAGCTAAGCCCGCAAGGAGCATCATCCACCTCACATCGGAGTAGGCAGCACGACGGACGGAGATAAGCAGTCACTCAATACGGCTCAAGTTCAACTGGTAGCCTGCGAAGAACTCGTTCACCTGCTAGGAACACACTACATGCACTGCATCCACGGCATAGACGAGCCAAACACATGGAAGAACAGCCTAGACCAGCAAGTCACGGTTGGGGGCAGCCGATAGCTTCGCTACCCCAACAAAGGCAAATTCAAGAAGAAGTAGAGAGAATCTTGACCAAGCGATTAAGGCATTTTGGCTCTGGTTTAACTAATCAACTTCATCTTGTTATATGTTATGCACTCAATTTTAAGTTTTGAATGAAACGGGCATGAGTTCTAGTATTTGGAACTAAAATGATGAAAACGCATTCTAAGTAGCAACCAAGCAAAGAAATAATGAGATCATGCAACGACTTTAGAAAACAAAAATTCACAGATTAATAACTCTCCAAACAAGGAATAGGCTCAAGTCTCTCAGGGTTGTAGCGTTAGTTTGAGTTCCTTCCTTCAAGCATGTTACAAAAACTGATTTTTTTTTTCTTTGTGATTACATGTGAATTCGTTAATGACAACTACAACCAAGTATTAACCAAAGAGCATATCAAACTTCCACCCATGTTTGTAACTTTCTTTAACAGTCATGCAATTAAAAACCAAATCCTCATCCTTGTGTTGGAAGGTACCCTAAGATACAAACACACAAAAACGTCTCTAAAACGACTCTTTATGGGTTTTTCAAAACATTTTCTAATTTTTTTGTCAAATTTTCGTATTTTTCTTTCAAAACACACTAAAATAGTGAGAAACAACTCTAGTGGTGCTAGGTGATAAAATCCCACGAAAATTAATGAAAAACACTTTGTTTACCCCCCCCACACTTAAACCAAACATTGTCCTCAATGTTTCAAACAGAGACTAACATGCAAGCAAGCAAACAACACAACTAACAAACATGACAATTATGGCAAAGTAAAAGCAATAAAGAGTAGAGTTTAAGAACACAAATCTGGTTTTGGATCCGGAGGTTCCGAGGTCTTCTTTATTTGAACGCATGGGTTGCCTCCCAAGAAGCGCTTGCTTTAACGTCTTCCAGTCGGACGATACCTCCTTGTTAAGCTTCATTGGAGCCCACGGCATGGAGGGGTATTTCCTCCACTACATGCTCCTCGAAATTTTCATAATAGTGCTTCAAACAGTGTTCGTTCACTTTAAATTCTTGTCCTATCCTTAAACTTTGAATTTGAACTGCACCATAAGGAAAGACATTAGTAAAAACAAAAGGACCAATCCATTTAGAACGCAACTTACCGGGAAATAATCGAAGGCTGGAATTGAAAAGCAACAATTTCTGCCCAATGGAGAACGTTTTGGTACAAATCATCTTGTCCTGAAAAGCCTTCGTTTTCTCCTTCTAAATATGAGCGTTTTCGTAAGCCTCATTCCTAATTTCTTCAAGTTCATTCAATTGAAACTCTCTATGAAGTCCAGCCGCCTCTATGTCCATATTGAACGTTTTGACTGCCCAATGCGCTCTATGCTCCAATTCCACGGGGAGATGGCACATTTTTCCAAAGATGAGCCGAAATGGGGACATCCCAATTTGTGTTTTGTAGGCTGTCTGATACGCCCACAATGCATCATCCAGGCGCAAGCTCCAATCCTTTCGAGTTGGTCCAACTGTTTTCTCCCAAATCTGCTTGATTTCACGATTAGAAACTTTGGCTTGGCTACTTGTTTGAGGATGATAAGGTGTCGAGACCTTATATGTGACATTATACTTTTTGAGCAGCACCTTGATGGTTCGATTGCAAAAATGGGAACCTCCATCTGGCAAATATGTTAGTTTTGACAAAATTTGCAAGCACTTTGGAATCATTAGTACGGGTGGCTTTTGCTTCCGCCCATTTCGATACATAATCAACCGCAAGTAAAATATAATTGAAACCATGAGATGAAGGAAAATGACCCATGAAATGGATGCCCCAAACATAAAAAATCTCGACAGAGGGAATTGGGTTCTGCGGCATTTGGTCTCTTGGACCTATATTCCCTGTTCTTTGACAACGATCACAGGTTATGCAAAAAGTTCTAGAATCCTTAAATATAGGAGACCAATAAAATCCACATTCTAGAACTTTAAGGGCTATCTTTTGAGTGCCAAAATGACCCCCACATGCATATGTGTGACAAAATGTTAAAATGGAATTAAACTCATAATTGTGCACACACCTACGCATATTCTGATCAGGGCAATATTTCCACAAGTATGGGTCATCCCACACATAAAACCATGCCTTCTTTTTTAGTTTATCACGTTGGTGCTTGTTTAGGGTGCTTGGAACTTGTTTAGTCACCAAATAATTCACTAAATCGGCATACCATGGCTCACTTACCTCAATGGATAGTAGTTGTTCGTCTGGGAATGTTTCTAGGATCGGCAATAACTCCTCATTGTGCGCCAAATGACTCAAATGGCCAGGCACCACGTTCTCACTCCCTTTCTTGTCTCTGATTTCGATGTCGAACTCTTGGAAGAGAAGCATCCAGCGGATAAGCCTTGGTTTGGCCTCTTTCTTCATGAGCAAATATTTCCAGGCTGCATGGTCAGAATAAATTATGACTTTAGTTCCAAGTAAATAAGATCGAAACTTATCTAAAGCAAACATAACGGCAAGAAGTTCTTTTTCAGTTGTGGAGTAGTTCAATTGAGCATCATTGAAGGTCCGAGATGCATAATAGATGACGTGTGGCTTCTTGTCCTTTCTTTGTCCCAAAATAGCCCTTATTGCATAATCTGAGGCAGCGCACATAAGCTCGAAAGGAAGGCTCCAATCTGGTGGCACTATGATGGGGGCCAAAGTTAGCATTTGCTTTAGGTGTTTGAATGCCTTCTCACATTCCTCGTTGAATTCAAAGGGCACATCCTTTTGAAGGAGACTGCAAAGAGGTTGGGAAATCTTTGAAAAACCTTTGATGAATCGCCTATAGAATCCTGCATGTCCAAGAAAAGAACGAACCTCTCTCATCGAAGTGGGAGAGGGTAAGCAGCGTACAAGATCTATTTTCGATTTATCAACCTCAATTCCCCTTTCTGAAATTATGTGACCTAGAACTATGCCTTGTTTTACCATAAAGTGACATTTTTCCCAGTTTAAAACAAGGTTGGTTTCCATGCATCGTTTTAAGATTAAGGTGAGATTAGCTAAACAATCATCAAACAAATCACCAAACACACTAAAGTCATCCATGAAAACTTCAATGATCCTCTCAACAAAATCTAAAAATATACTTACCATGCATCTTTGAAATGTGGTTGGTGCATTGCATAAACCGAATGGCATTCGACGATAGGCAAATGTACCAAATGGACACGTGAAGGTGGTATTTTCTTGATCATCTGAAGCTATGCCAATCTGATTATATCCCGAATAACCATCAAGAAAGCAATAAAATGAATGACTGGCTAACCTTTCAAGCATTTGATGAATGAGCGGCAGGGGGAAGTGATCCTTCCTTGTGGTGGCGTTGAGCTTCCTATAATCGATGCAAACTCGCCAACCTGTTTGGATACGGGTGGGCACAAGCTCGTTATCTTCATTCTTCACTAAAGTGACTCCTGATTTCTTTGGAACAACTTGAACCGGAAAAACCCAACGACTATCTGAAATTGGGTAGATCACTCCACAATCAAGTAGTTTGATAATCTCCTTCTTCACAACTTCCATCATGGGAGGGTTGAGGTGGAGTTGAGCCTCTCGAGATGGTTTAGCCCCCTCCTCCAAAAGTATGCGATGCATGCATGTTGTAGGGCTTATACCTTTGATGTCGGCCAAGGTCCATCCAATGGTCGTTTTGTACTCAATCAATACCCTCACCAACTTCTCCTCCTCTATTGCCGTGAGTGTAGATGATATTATGACCGGCAAAGTCTCTTGGTCTCCCAAGAAAACGTACTTCAAGTCATTTGGTAATGGTTTAAGCTCGAGGGAAGGTGCCTGAATAATTGAGGGTAACAACTTATTAATAGAAACAGAATCTGAAATTGGGATTGGAAGCTTACCATATTATTGTGGCAACGACTCTAGGGATGCCACCATCTCGGCTACTTCTTCACAAGGGGGCACCACTAAGTCTTCCTCATTGGTGTCGTGGGTGTGTACTACCTTTGCATCTTGGTTTTTGAGTCCGATTCCTTTTGTAATGGTCGTTTCAAAGGCATCCCCATGTAAGTCTTCAAGGTGTTCCTGCGCCAAAACATTGAGTATATCAATAGAAAAACAAGAATGATTATCAATAGGATACCTTATGGCTTCAGAAATATTGAAATCGATAGCATTGCCATCAAATTCCATTGTCAATGTCCCCTTGAACACATCGATCTTGGTGTGGGCTGTTTTCATGACCGTTCCACTTCCAAGTAGGATCGGCAATGGAGTAGAATGGATCGTATCTTCCATCTCTAGCACATACAAATCGGCTGGAAAGATTAAATGATTAACCTGCACCAAAACATCTTCCAAAACTCCTTTCGGATATGCATTAGAACGATCGGTTAATTGAATAATAACTCCATCATTTTTCAGCTCTCCTAGGTTCATAGATGCATAAATAGAATATGGCATGACATTGATGGATGCACCTAAGTATAACATAGCATGCTCGAATTTAGTATTGCCAATAACACAAGGGATTGAGAAACTACCTGGATCCTTGCATTTAGTGGGTAGTTTTCTTTGCAAAACTGCTGAAACATTCTCACTTACCCGTACCACTTCCTTGTTCGAGATCCTCTTCTTTGTTGTGCAAAGTTCCTTAAAAAATTTGGCATATTGTGGAACTTGTTTGATTGCATCGGGGAGCGGGATATTGACTTGCACCTTTCTAAACGTCTCCAGAATGTCCTTTTCACTTTCTTCCTTCTTTGATTGCATAAATCTGCGAGGGAAAGGCGCATTCGGAGGAATAGGGTTAGAATTAACCGAACTTGGACCTAACTTACCTGTGTTGGATGTTTGAGAAGTTTAAGAGGCTGCGGCAAAGTTTTAGGAGGCTTCGTCCTTTTTTTTGTTTGATTTGGACGTTTGTGGGTCGGTTCCAACTTCCTTGCCGCTTCTTAACGTGTTGGCCTTGGCGGATTCAAATCCTCCCCTTGGATTTACAATGGTTGAACTAGGCAACTTTGCCTTGTTCTCTAAATTGTCCTATGAATTCCGCCATTTGCCCCATTTGCTTCTTCAAATCGTCTACCTCTTTAGCTTGATTTTGCATCTCTTTGGTTTGATTTTGTTCTCTTGGTTGCGTCAAAGAGGTGAGTAATTGAATAACTTTATCATTATCCAAAGACATACCTGAATTGGGTTGGGCCGAATGTGGTTGAAGTTGCATTGGTGCGAATGGCCTTTGAAACATCCCAGGGGGTGGCTGTTGAAATCCTCATTGTTGTTGAGGTTGTTGAGGCTCCCTCCACTTCATGTTTGGGTATCTCTTCAGCCCGGATTGTAAGTGTTGGCGTATGGATCATATTTTGGCATCCGATTGCGTTGGGACTTTCCCATCCCCCATTCTCTATTAAATTAGGGCATTGATCTGAGGGGTGTCCCTGCTTAGTGCACACGCCACAAGTGCTTGTCCCTTGCACTTTTGATCCTTCTGCAAACTATGACAAAAGAACAGTGAAATTAGCCATTTGGGATTGAAGTTCGGAAATTGCACTTACCTCATTCACTTGAGTCTGCCGTGGGGGTTCTCTTTGTCCAATTCCTTTGTATTATTGTGCATTCAAGGCTCGATTTGCAATTAAGATCTTTGCATCAATTGGTGTTTTATCAACGCACCACCTGTTGAGGCATCTAGCATTTGATGATCGGCTTGGCCCCATCCTCAAGCTGCGGTGGTGAAGTAGTGACATCCTCCTCGGGGATTTCATCTTCTTTGCCTTATTGAATCGTGATGTGGAAGACGTCTTGGACCTCCTCTTCAGTGCCATCATCTTAGGCTTGTTGGCATGAAGATTAGCCAGTATGGATGATGGTACGCCTCCTTACCTTCAGTGGTCCTTTTGTGTCAACCTCCAAGGTTGCTTGCCGTTTCATCCTTGAAGGAATCGAACTTCGAACATCGTCTTTTTCTTCTAGATCGTCGAGCTTTTCTTCCTTTGGCATTGTCTTCCTTTTTCTAGAAGGCTTCTTAGTTTCTTCAAGTCTTTCCAAAGCCGACCGTCGCGGAGGAGAGCTAGCTGTGTTGCTTTGTTTCTTAGGTTTTGACAACCTTTCAAAAACAAAGCTTTGGGGTGTCGGCATGTTAAGCCTCTTGAAGACGGAGGTTCGGTCTTGACCACCAATGTGATCAAGTGCATAAATTTTGGGTTTTGAACGATTCAGCCTATCGAAGCCTGATGTTCGAGGGGTGGGTTTAAGCACCTATTGATCTTGTCCAATGCTCACACTAATGTGTTGAGCGCTAGCGTTTTTCGCTTTGCTTGAAATCTTCACAAGTGTATTTGGGGTGAAGCCAAGTCCAGCTTTGTTGTTGTCAACTTCATAACCATGCTCCTTCAACTTCTTGTGAGTCTTGGTGAGGTCACGTTCTTTGTCGTTGATGGCGTTTGCATTCTTCTTTCCAAGATTTGAAGAGGAGGTGAAATTGTACCCGGCCTTCGACATGAGTTTGTAGGCATTTGGGTCGAAACCTTCTTCAGTCCTCTTGCTTGGAAAAGAGTTTGGTTCCACCCCCTTTGGTAGGGGTTTTATGAAACCTTGCTATGGTTTTGAAACTTTAGCGTCGCCTAACTATGTTAGAGGTAAAACTGCATTTGTCTTGAGCAGCTTTACATCGTCTTTGTGCAGCTGTGTGTCAGCTTTGCTTGTTCCAGCTTCGAATAGGGATTGCCCATTCTTTCATCTTGACATGTGTTTGATCCTTTTGAGGGCGTCACACTCCCTTTGGTTGTTGTGGGTTTGGCAGGCTCAGCATCGGCTTTGCTTCTTTAAGGAATCGGCACAAGTGCTTGTTGATTCATCAAGGGAGTGTTTCAGCTTTGGTTGTACGTTATTCGAAGAGAGTTTTGGCAGCGTTTTAGTCTTCAAAGATTTGTGTAGAGGTTATTCTCAATGTGTAATTTTCAACCCCTTTGTGTGTCTTGGGTCCTTGTATTTATAGACTTCCAAAGCCATGCCTTTGGATGGATTTGGCATTGATTTGTGTCTTGATTCGTCCATGGGAGAATTTAGGCATGTTTTGTGTCTTAATTTCAGCCACCTTCCTTATATTGGCCGAAATTTATAGGCCTTGTTGCCTATTTGTGAGCATTCTTGAATTCTTCCTTATATTGGTCGGGTACGACTCGAGAATTCCAATGTCACAAGGCAAGTCAGTTATGCTAGTGCGAGTGTAGTGGTTGCACCATTTCCATTACCAATCCGGTAATGCGAGTTAATCTTATTCTGTTGGATATCGTGGAATTCCACGTAATCCAAGAGATGGATCGACTACATTATTATTATTCCTTTGGTGGAGCATCGACTGAAAGCAGTCATTTTTTGATGACTTGTCATCCTTATGGTCAGCTCTACTGGTAAACATCAGAAACTGAAACACAAAATAGTCTCCACCGTAAAGGCGAAACATTTATTAAGAAAAGTTGTTAAGGGTTATTAGCATATGTTGTAGAGGAAGATGACAATCTGGTATAGCTAGAATTATGAACCTAGTCAAACTAAATTCCTGACGTCATTCCTAAATATCTACCTATGATGCCACTAGTGTGAGATGTGTGAGGCACCATTGATTTACGTCCACTAGTGTGAGATGTGCGAGGCACTATTTCTACCACGAGATGTTCATTGATAAATGTGATATAACAACGAATTTTGCCTATGGTAGACTGAAATCTAACACCATGTGCACTATGACTATTGTGGATTACAAAATGACCACGACCAATGCCCGTTATAAAAGAATTTCCAAAACTAAATAAAATTTAAAAATATTTATTTATTTTTATTTAATAAATACAATATTTATATACAAGATTGCACATTTACTACAATATAATAATTACATAAAAAAATCACATTTTAAATCAATGAGCTATCATAAGAAATATGAAACTATCTATCAAATATGAAATACGTCTCCATTTACAAACAAATTATCACTTAAAAGACTTCACTTTTCCTTGAATCATATGACAAAGATTCGTAATTGGATAAATGTCGGTGCCGCTGCCCCTTCCTCCTGGTTGAATAATTCACCTAAACACATATGGAAAAATAAATTTATCAAACGATTACTTCTAAGAAAACAGATGCTTAGCAATTTGGTATATAACACTCTAAATTTTGGCTATGCTAATAGACTCATTAAGCTCATGAACATAAATGATTTAATTCCATGAAAACCTTGACATCTAAATGACATCTTAGAAGAAAGAAGATTGCAATGCAAGATTGATTCTGAGAATGATTGAGAAAAAGCATATTCTCTATCTCTACCACAATTTTTCTAAGATTTAAGAAGGCAACACCACTTCCTTGCAGTAGCTGCCAACATTAGAACAAACACAACTGTAAGTGCCATCTGCAGGACTTCACCCAACATCTCTGATACATTGCCTTACAATCATGTTATTCTAACATATTATTTAAGAATTTCATAATGCAGCCATAGTCTGACATCATTAAATTTGCCACATCAAAGATCTTAATCATAAGGATAATGAAATTAAGCACTTACGTCTTCGGGCTGCTACTCCAGCGATGTTTGGGCTCCACTCTTAATGTAAAATTGCCTTCCAGCTAAATGAATTGGAGATGCCTACAGGGAATACGGAAAAACACACTTTTAGGCCATGCACACAGATCATCGCTTTATAAACATAATGCTTTATATGGAAGCTTGATAAAGTTTACTAAAATGTGCTAAACATCAAACTACAATAGCAATGGACCAGCAATCCACATGATACACTCACAAAAGGAAAACAGTACAATCAAATTACAAGCACAAGCCCAAAAAATTATAACAAAGCAAATACAAAGGCAGATAGTTCATCAACGTTGACAATAGTGCAAGTGTAAGGATGGGAACTCTCTAACAATTGAATTGTAGAAAAAGAATATATGATTCAATGTTGAATTTCATTGATACGTGCAAATAATATATAAACAACTACATTCCTTGTTTAACAAGACTCTTCCTACAAGTTAGGAACACATTTACAGTTATAATTCTAATTGATTTCCTACTTTGTCTAACACTCCCCCTCAAGTTGGAGAGTGGATGTCAAGAACTTCCAACTTGTGTAACAAGCTTGAAAACTTATCCTTGTAGGGAGGCTTCGTAAACTGGCATGGCAACTGATGTGTTGTACCAACATGCTTAGTCACTATTGTACCATCAACAATCTTACCACGTATAAAGCGACAATTCATATCAATATGCCGAATGCGCTCATGGAAGACGGGAATTTGGCACGGTTTGCCAACCGAACCCAGCCATACTCAGAACAAGCCTTAGCCATAGCTCTATATTTTTCTTCAGCAAAAGAAAGGGAACTAGTTTTCTGCCACTTCGCTCGCCATGAAAGCAAAGAATCTCCCAAGAACACACAGTAACCAGTAGTCGAGCGTCGAGTGATGGGGTAACCCGCCTAATCAAAATAACAGAATGCTATTAACTTTATTTGGTTATCACTCCTCTCTCTCTCTCTCTCCCTCTCCCCGTAACCCTCACTCTCACTCTCACTCTTCTCTGCAACTCGAACACCATCATCATCCATTCGCAGATCGAACCTAAAACCTGCATATTTGGACTCCTTTCACCACCACGAGCTCAACCATACCCATAGTTCCTCGAATGGACGAGTTTTGACTCGTCAACTCGAAAGGTCCGACTCGGTGAGTTTGATTTCAACGTGTTTCCGATCGAGTTTCAAGGTTTGGAAGGTTGGGGAAGCTCTCTTGCACCTCCTTAAGCTTCTTAGGACAAGTTGCAAGAAGCTTTGACGTGAAACAACCCAATTTAAAGGAGCCTCAAAACTGACCGTGCCTTTCGAGCCATTTTCAGGCCACCTCGGTCCATTTTTTGCACTTTTGGAAGGTATGAAGGTTTGAATATTTTTCCAGTTTCCGGCGACTTGGAAGGCGGCGACCGACGATTGTCTCCAGAAAAGAAGGAATATTCTAAGGGCGTCAGGTAATGCTGTTAACTCCTTCAGTTAAGTTAACGGAATATTTCGTCAGTTTGGATGGAATATTTCTCGATTCCGTCAAGCATGGGGGCGCATCTGGCCGTGCCTTGGTAGGTACGCGATGGCGCGTGCAGGGTACAAAATTATTTCATAAAATTTGGGGATATTTGTGACGTCGAGTAGGTCACGTTTGTATATTTAAACCCTAGGTTTGAGCAAAAAATGGGGGTTTTATTTAAGTTTCCGTATATGTGTTATTAATTTAATTAATTTAGTAATTTCACATATAGGGTAGACTTATCCCGAGGACGAACGTGGGCACGCAAGGCTAGGAGGTTACGATCATACGACTTACTAGTGAGTGGGCATTTTGTTTACATATAATTACGTACATACGCTATAGTTTCCATGAACATTTTAAATGAATTATGCACTATACCTATATGCACTATTTTACAAATGCTTTATTAAAGTAGAAATTTTATTAATTTTTTTTAAATGAATTATGCACTAGTTTCCATAAACGTTTTAAATGAATTATGCACTATAGTTTCCATAAGGTTATGATTGTTTGTATCCATGTGTGTTGTTTGGTTGAGTTGTAGTTAGTGCTGAAATTTCGGGGACGAAATTTTCTTAAGGGGGTAGATTGTGATGACACGTCCCTAAATTTCCCAAAAAATTATCCCCGATTATATAATTTGACAATTTTACCCTTTTTGTGAAAAATATATTCAAA